>VDFB02259038.1:0-25136 GCA_007258455.2 Sequoia sempervirens
AGGTCCTCAGCCACATACGCTACACATACCCATCATATCGCCACTTTTTGGCCCATCATGATCTTACACATACCAAAATTGTTATATCGAATGGTTCATAGATATAAATAGATGGACCTTGATTGTATTATTTGCACATGAATAAATGAAGTCTTGTCACATTAATGCATCAAGAAAAAATATATCCATATTGGGTGGAGACACATTGTCATATCAACATGTCATATAGTATTTTTCCACATTGAATGGAGTCACATAGTTATTGAGTGTTCAATGTCACCTTTTAATAATCAATAAAATTTGCACAGTCATATAAAATGCATTGTATTGCATTGTCACATTGACCAAAGTATTTTCCATATCATTTTTCATACATGTAGAATATATATCTCTTCTCTCTTTCTCTACTTTTCATTTTTCATAAAGAGCTTAAACTTCTTGTTATTTGTGTGTATGTTACTTGTTTCATAGAGGCTACTCATTGCATATATTTAATCTATTTTATAGTTTCATATAGAGTTCTCATGCTAAGGAGAATCTCATAAGAATAACCTAATAATGGTCATTTACTTTTCATGGACCAAGTATCCTTTTGAATTCTATGATTATTTACTTTTCATGTTGGGTGAGAATGTGTTGAATAGGATAATTGAGAGGGGGGTGTGAATCAGTTGTCACAGAATTAATCCTTTAATCCTGTTACCAGAATAAATACTTAAAATTGCTTAAATAATTAAACATCAAATGCCAATGTAGAAACTCAAATCCAACACATAAACACAATAACACCAGATTTGTGTGGAAAACCCAATAAGGGAGAAACCACGGTGAGGATTAACTCACACTATAGAGAATATTAAAATTGATTACAAAAAGGCTCACTACCTGAAACAAGAACTCACTATCTGGAATAAGGACTCATTGCCTAGAATAAGGACTCACTATCCAATAGGGCTACAACTCAGAGATACAAAAGATGGCTAACCACCAAGCTACAAGGATAGTAGATCACAACCACAAGGTTGAACTAATAGGATACACCTTCAATGTGCAGGTTTAGTTCCAATGAAGCTCAAAATATGAAATACTATCTCACACAGTAGTCACTCAACAAAACTACATTGATCCACAATTGATAAAGCACTTAGGCTTAGATCTTCACATACCCCTTTCAACCTTTTTCACACTAATCCACACCTTCATGCTTCATATTTCACTATTCTCTTTTAATATCATTCCTCAAAACATCTTATATGTACAAGTATATCTTTATTCATTAATTAGGTCGGCCTAATTGGATGAAAACAAAAATAATCAAAACTTTTTTTGTCAACATCATATATGATTTAACCATTTTATCCATGTAGTGCATTATACCAAGTTGCTAAGCTCTATAAAAAACATCCTAATAATATATGTTGTTGGAAAAATGAAGGACATCTCATTTTGTTAGTTTTTGTATGTCATTGATGTCACCATGATATATGAGTTGCAACTTCAAGATAAAGACTAAAGTTACTCCAATATTCTAGTCCGGTATTTGAACCAATATTTTTCTCATATCCTCCAGTATTTTGATCTGCATTTGTTTTTTGGTAATCACTATTGCTTGTGGTTTTGGGAAATGGTTAGCAGGTGTTAGAATCATGTATATACAAGATCTCTTATATCCAGTTGTTTGTATGATGTCACATTGGTGTTTTGCAGTTATGTTTTCTAGTCCATCTCCAACCAACTTGATGAATGTATTGTGCAAATTAATTTTTTCTATGAGGACATATGTGCGACCTATTTTAAGTCTGTGCCAACTTGTTGAAGTGTTTTGGTTATCTTTTTCAAATATTGAGGCCAATAGTTGGTTTTTTTGGTAAATGAGAAAGTGCATCTAATTAGGCTGACCTAATTGATGCTTGTGAAGAGATTGGGTATATATAACATACATTTTTTGAAGAAGTGATGTGATGATGTGAAGTAGTGCAAACATGATGAAGTGTGTTAAGTCTATTTACTGAGCTCTATTTGGATTTGAATATGCACTCATTAGGTGTACTTTGTCAATTCATTTTTCTAGCTAAAATCCATTCATTGTAATTCTATAGGAAATGAGCCTTTGTTTCTAGACAATGAGTCCTGGCAGTGAGCCACTCATTTTGTAATATTTTATAACCTGTTATAATTTATTATGAGCTAAAACTCACTATGGTTTTTCCCATTTTGTATTTTCCATGTAAAAATTTTGGTGTTCATGTGTCTTGTGTTTCCATGCTATGTTAATGCTCTTATTTATCTTTGTTATTGTATGCATTGGAATAGTTGGATTGTATCTAAACAAAAATTTTAAGAAGATAATGATTCACCCCCCCTCTCAGTATCTTGTAATTTCAACAATTGGTATCAGAGCCTGGTTCCTCTGATTAAGCCTAACAACTTGAGGGAGATCCTGAAGATGGAAGAAATGGATGATAAAGGAGAGCTCTAGAATGCTCTTGAGGATCTTGGTAAAGTTGAAAGATAAAATAGAGATTTGAAAGAGAATCTCGATGAAGTGAATGGATGTGACCAAAAACTTAAGGAACAATTGAAAAAGTTCAAAGATAGGCATAAGGAAGTAATTGATTAGTTGAAGAAGAAAAATGAAGAGATTACTAGTTTGAAAGTGCAAGTGGAAGAGAAGAAAAGAATAGAAGAATGTTTGAACAAATTGGTAAAAAGTAAGTCTGAAGATTGCACTAAGCTTGAGCAAGAAATTGTGAATTTAAAAGTGGATATGGAGAAAGTGAAACTCTATGAAAATAATTTCAAAACTAACTTGGATAGGCTTGATGAATTAATTGTAGCACAAAAACTAAGTAAAGATAAAAGTGGTCTAGGAAATGATACTAGTGAAAGTTCTAAGACTGTGAATAATTAGAAGACTCAAAATGAAGGAAAGCAAAAAGGAAATTCAAGGAACTCTACTAGGAGACCTCTGGTGAGATAGCCTAATCCACAAAGGTAATCTTATTTTAATGGCACTGGTTTTTCATGTAATAGATGTGGTCACAAGGAAACTAAATGTAGAAGCAGGATGAATCAATTCCCTGGTCCTTTTTGGTCAATGTTTTGCATTCAAAAGATTTGGACATAAGGCAAGTGAATGCAGAACTTTGATGATGAATCAGTTTAATGGAAGAGTGAACCAATCCTTTAATGGCTACTGCTATACTTGCAACAAGCATGGACATAAAGCTAATCAATGCAGGACAAGAGTTAGCAAAGTTAATCTAATCAGAGAAATATTGTTTGCTTTAATTGCAACAAACTAGGACATGTTTCAAGAGTCTATAGAAGAAAGAAAAGTAAGATCATGTTGGACTCAAGGAACACTAAGAGGGGGGCTTAATCAGTGTTCAACAAATTTAAACTTTAAATCCAAATCTTAAACCATTAACAACATTTCAACAAAAGAGAAGTTGCAAGCTCACAAGAAGAAGATAAGCATAACACCATAACACCAATATTTTTACATGCAAACCTTGTTAGGGGAAAAACCACATTGGAGATTAGTCCACAATTATACTATGTTAAAAGTCTGAACAAAAGGGAATGCACATGCATTTAGGCACACTGCCTAGAGCTCATTGCTTAGGAAGCACACTACTTACAGGAAGGCTCACTACCTTACAAAATGTTTGAGTTACAACAAAAGGTTGAACTGAGAGGATAGCATCTCCAAATTCCTAGATTTAGTTCTAGTGAAGCTCAATAGATGATCTTCAACCCTTCTGACTGATTCTATATTTTTGCTCTACTCTTCTCTACTCTTCTCTATTTTTTTGCCCTTCTGAAACTATGCATAGATTTCTCAAGCACCCTTCTAATACTCACACACACATATATTATTCTCTTCACACAAATTCACACACTTTCACACACCTTCTTTTTTCCACAAAATGAATTTCCGATCTCATATGTATATCCGCTAACAAAGATTTCATCACTTCAAGTCGACTTTAACAAAACATGAAATATCCTTCAATGGTCAGCTCAAATCACAAATTAAATTTAATGTGCACCCATCAAATTCAGCTAAGATATAGCTAGGACCCAACACAAGAAACAATTAAACAATTAATCCTTATACATCCATGACATGCAACATTCACTAAGTCGACCACAATGAGCAAATAAACATAAAAACATCTTGTTGGATCTCCAAGCTCATACACCAATTAATGCAACATCACAAATATTGACAATGAGATAACATATATGCTTAACAACCTATCCTGTGGATCCACAACATAAAATGATGATCCAGTGAAGCATACTAATTAGCTAACTGACCAAATACCTTGTTCTTTTTGATTTCTATTGGTAGAACACTGTTCTCTACATTTCCTGTTGGTATGAGCAAATTCTAATTTTCGGACTGGAGGGATGACTTGGGTATGACAACACTAGAAGCCACATGCCATCAAACAATCCATATGCCAATAGATCAATCCTGCATGAGGGAATGAACCTATGAAGAAGGTTGACAAGGATGAAATAAAGCAAGAGATGAACAAAATTTAGAAGAATAAAGAAGAATTGAAGATTTCTAAAGTGATTGTTCCCTCATTTGGTATAGACATTTTCTCTGAAGACTAGACCTGGCAATATCGTAGGGGGAGCATTATCAGAAAATCTCAAAAACCCCTTGGATAAATGCCATGTTAGAAGCTAACACGAGGGTGAAATGTAAAGAATGAAGTATCAAAGGCTCTAGAAAAGGAACTAGAAAAAAATATATTGACATGATGATTTGTGGACTGAATTAGGGCTTTTTGTATTGAGAAAAATATTTTTAGCAGCTTTTTTAAATCTATTGCATTTAATGTGGATTAGGGAAGATAGATGTTTTATAAAGAAATGTTTAAGGTATTTTGATCATTCAAGCTTTTGGAAGAATTGAAGAATTTTTGGAGCATTCTTGGAGAGAATTGGACTGCGAGTAGTCCAAACCCTAGTTTTAGATTCTTCGTAAAGAAAAAGGTACTTGAATCTTCTATGCAGTTGTGTTCTTTTGAGCTATTTGAATTTGAAATTGGAAGTATGGCTACTCCTATGGTAGTTAAAGTGTTAAAAAGGTTGAGGCCCTCTTACAGAAAGTACTCTTCAAATTTTTTTGAAGATGATCCCATGGGCACATTTTTCATCAATTTAACATGGTGTAATGTCGACCGAGAATACTAGGATGATGATTCAGGTAAAATTTGAAGAATACAATTATGCAAAGCTTATTGACATCTGGAGAGATTGAGTTTACTAGTGATGAATTTAGGCTAAAACTTGAGTATTCAAATGTGGTTGATAAAAGGTTGGACATCTAGAACAATTTCCCTAAATTCAGCTATGATGATAAATTCATGAAGTCAGTTTTGAGTAGAATCCATGATGAATTTTTGTGGACTGACTGATCACATCTTATAAAAAAGGAGGTGATTAGGGTTGTTACTAGGATATGGGACAAAGGTATAGTGCCTATGTTGAAATTTATAAAGAATGAGGTTGTAGAAGAACTTACAGGAGCCAAATACAATAAAAGAGATTTAGCGACAAAAACTATTACCAATCCAATAGTGAAGTATGCATCTCTCATGATAGGTCTCAAGATATATTTCACTAAAAGAGAGAACTCTGTTTCGACTACTGCTATATACACTGGGTTTGATATGGTTATGAATGGTACTAATTATGACTTGTACGAGCTGCTCTGGTTACAATTGTTTGAGAATGTGAAGTTGTCAAAGGAAAGAAAGTATGCATTTAAATTTGGTTCTCTAATTGTGTGTTTACTATTTTATTTCATGAAAAGACTCCCTGAATGAAGAAGTATTCTAGAAACCTTCCATACTAGTGGGACATCAAATTTTTGATCACATGCATAATATTTGTAATTTGAACACTCAAGAGGATGCCCTAACAACATTCTTTGCTAAATTCAAAATAAATATGAATGAAAGGGATAGAATTCCAAGAAAAATGTGAAGTATAAGAATGATATCATATTTCATGTCTCCACTGATGAATGCATGATTGAGGCTATAGAACCTCTAACTATCTAGATTTAGCCTCTTGGATATGAGATAATAGAAGAAGAAGGTGAAGGTTATGTGCAAATGCTGCTAAAAAATCCAAAGGACCCCAACGAACCTTGAATTGGGACATATGCAGAGAAGTCTATGGAAGTTCACTTGGAACAACAAAAGCCTAAGATTAGGAAGAATGTAGAGAAAGAGATCAAGAAGGATGGATTTATAGATGAGGAGATTTCCCTTGGTAGGGCTAAGGGGAAAAAAAGGGAGGTAGAATCATCTGGTCTGAGAAGATCTGGTAGAACTACCTCTGCAAAATCCTTTGCAACCCTTGCAACTAAGATTGAGCCTGGTATGGCTGATAAAGGTAAAGGTCTTATTTCCTCTAGACCAATTACAAGATCTAGGAAGAGGAAAGAAACTCCTTCGGTAGCCCCTGCAAAGAGAGGAAAGAAAGAGAAAGCAACAAGAGAGAATAATCTTACTGTTACTAATGACCATGACGAAGAAGAAGAAGATCCTGAAGCAAAGCTAGTAAGAAAAAGAAGAGGAGGTTTACCCTTCAGTGAAGGTGCATCCACTGAATCTTTTGGTTCTAAAAGAGTACATATTGTGTCATTGTCTAAAGATGAAGAAGAGCATGATTTCGGTATACATGTGCACACCAAGACTAAATCAAAGAAGAAAAAGGTAGCTAGTGAGACCTCTGGGGATTAGAAAGATGAACAAGATATTCTGGTAAGTTCTAGCCCCCAGTATAAACTTGAACCAACTCTTAATACCTTGTTAACTTTTGAGAACATGCTTCAACCCACAACTGAGTTCTATGATAAATTTGGAGAATAAGACAAGAAAACATTGCTTTTAGCTATTATTCAATATGTTATTATCTTAGAGGTCAAATGGAATAACACAAAGAAAGATGTTCCTAAAAGAATGTGGGACAATCTGATGAAAATAATATCTGAGGCCATTGCGTTTGAAGAAAAGATTAGAAATGCAACATATAATAAGATTGGGTCTTCCTTGACCCCTGATGATCTAGAATCTCTGAGGAAGATTTGTACTAAAAAATTTTGGATGAAGAGTAAAGTGAATATGTTGATGACAATAAATAAGAAATTAACAAAGAAAGTAAGAAAGGAGACAACAAAGGTAATCTGGTAGACAACAAAAAAGTATGGTATGCTCAACACTGATGATGATGCTGCTACTGAAAATGCTGAGGAAAATGTTCCTCTAGGTATAGGTAATGAAGACATTCCTGATAATTTTGATGTTGAAATTAATATTGGTGATGAAGTTAATGAACATAATGAAGGAGAAGTTGAACCAGAGATGCACAATGATGCTCCTCCAGAGCATAATAAAGAAGAAAAAGGTGAAAAAGAGAAAGGTAATGATGAAGAAGATAAAGGTAATGGTAAAGAGGATGGAAAGGGAAATGAAGAAGAAGGTCAAGACAATCCTAAGGAAGAATAGAATAAAGATGAAAAGGATGGAAATGAGGAAGAGGACAACAATGAAAAAGATAATGATAAAAATAAAGATGAAGGTGAAGGTGAAAAGGATGAAAAAAAAGAGGAAGAAGAAGAAGAGGTAGTAGAGGAAGATAAAGAAAAAGAAAAGGGAGAGGGAGAAAAGATAGTTGTGGAATCCTCCAAGAAAAATGAAGAAGAAAAAAAGATTGTAAAATCACTGAAGCATACTAGTGATTCATTCTCTGGTGGTGATTTACTAAAAGGTTTGCTATCTAAGAAAATTAGATTTCAACTAATTATTCCCTAGGAACTTTTGAAACTCCCTATGATTGAAGGATATGTTGATGTGGAAAAGATGTATCCTGTACATAAAGTTGTGTTGGGTGATGCTATGCAAGCATGCAGAAGAACATTAATTCTTGAGACACATCAAAAGGGAATGGAACTGATAGAATATGCTCTGAAAGCATTGTAGGAAGCTATGCTCAGTGCATCCATTGATACATCCCTTGCCCCCATTCAAAATATGAGATTATTGTTAGACTCTTTCAAGGAGTATTCCTTTGGGCTTGATGAAAAGACAAGACAAGAGATAGAAGAAAATTTGGCAAAGAAAAGGTTGTTGGATTTACATGAAAAATGTGCTCTTGCACACTCTTGTGTTGAAAAGAGTCTGAAAGCGGTGAAGGTCTGTGAGTCTGAGGAAGATGTTGTTCTATCCTATTGCTTGAAGTGGCTAGATGCCACTTAGAATATCAATATTGTTATAGACTCCATTGAGTCTCAGTTGTCTACCATTTATAGTACTTATAGTGTATCTAAAGATAAAGACATATCAATCTGGAAGGCCATCACTCCACAAAGAGAAAATTTCTTCACCATGCAGAAATAGAAAGAAGAAATTATTAGAAAATTAAGTCTATTAAGTGATATTGTATGAATGGAATACACTCCGATTGGAGAAGCTCTAGCATGTAGTGAAAGAATTGAGAAGATAAACCTGATTCCTGATACTCCAAATGGTGCTGAAGAAACTTTGATAGAGCTAGAATCTCTTAACAAGATGTTGTCTGCAGCAAAGAATGGTTGGGAAAAAGGAAAAACAATCTGGGAAGGTATTATGAAGGAGCTTCAAGGCTCATCATCTTCCAGTTGATATGTGTTTCTTTTTTTTATTTTTTTTAGTTGGCACACCCTTTCTCCTTGATGTCAAAGGGGGAGTGAAGTGGTGAAATGTTGGTGTTATGGGGAGAAGTACTGTACATTGAGAACTCTAAATATTCTTTTTGGTTTTGGCACATGTTGCCATCAATGACAAAGGGGGAGATTTTTGGAAAAATGAAGAAGAACATCTCATTTTGTTACTTTTTATTTGTCATTGATGTCACCATGATATATGAGTTGCAACTACAAGATCAAGACTAAAGTTACTCTGATATTCTAGTCTAGTATTTGAACTGGTATTTTTCTCATATCCTCTGGTATTTTGATCCGCATTTGTTTCCAGTGATCAATGTTGCTTGTAGTTTTGGAAAATGGTTTGCTGGGGTCAGAAGCATGTACATACAAGATCTCTCATATCTAGTTGTTCGTATGATGTCACATTGGTTTTTTGCAGTTGTGTTTTCCAATCCATCTCCAACCGACTTGATGAATGTATTGTGTAAATTATTTTTTTCTATGAGGACATATGTGCAATCTATTTTAAGTTTGTGCCAACTTGTTGAAGCGTGTGGGTTATCTTTTTCAAATCTTGAGGTCGATAGTTGGTATTTTTGGTAAATGAGAAAGTGCATCTAATTAGGCTAATCTAATTGATGCTTGCGAAGAGATTGGCTATATATAACAGATAGTTTTTGAAGAAGTGATGCGATGATGTGAAGTAGTGTGAACATGATGAAGTGTGTCAATTCTATTTATTAAGCTTTATTTGGAACTAAATCTACACTCATTAGGTGTACTCTGTCAGTTCATTTTTTTAGCTGAAAGCCATTCAATCATTGTAATTTTATAGGGAGTGAGCCTTTGTTTTTGGACAGTGATTCCTAGAAGTGAGCCACTCATTTTGTAATATTTTATAAATAGTTATACTATATTGTGAGCTAATACTCACCGTGGTTTTTCCCATTTTGGGTTTTCCACATAAAATTTTTGGTGTTCATGTGTCTTGTGTTTCCATGCTCTATTAATGCTCTTATTTATTTTTGTTATTATACACATTGGAATAGTTGGATTGTATCTGAACAAAAAAATTAAGATACTGATTCATCGCCCCTCTCAGTATCATGGACTTTCAACATATGTTAGGTCGACCAAGACTAGGACCAAAACATAAGAGCTTTAAACAATCAAACAACTTCTAGATGTGATGTAACATTAGATTCTCATCTATCATTGATAACTTGTTGCTCCCTACACATTTTGAATATAATTGTCCGAGTGAATCATAATGACAGTTAAAATATCATAGGCATAGCTTGTCTTGTTGTAGAATCTGGACCCATAAACAAACACACTAGATCACAAATAAAGAATATCTTTGATAGGGAATAGATTTCGGTAAACATTTCATACATATGGTACTATGTTTACATGAATGACAACCATTTGATCCAACCCTATTTTCAAGAATCTCCCCCTTTGTCATTGATGGAAACACAAGATGTGAAAAGCCAACAACAACAACATACTAGCTCTAAATACATTTTTCTATTTTCTCCCCCATAGAAGATGATCTCTTATATGCTTCTTCTCATTTTCTTTTCACATGATCTCTCTCTCCCTTTGAAATCAATGGAAAAGAAGGAACCTTGCTCCAAAAAAATTCTTCACAAAAACAATCTTAAAAAAAAAAATGATATAAAAAATGGTTCTTTACCTCAATCCTTCTTCTCCTAAAATATCTCCCTATATTTTTCTTTTAACTTCGAAATAAATTCCTTCTAGAAATCTACTGCCAACCTGGTGTTTAAAAACATACTGTTATTATTTTCTATCAAATCAATTGTTTCTAGAAGAGTATTTGTGATAGTGAGTTTTTTTTCATTTTTCTTAGCTTCCACTAGAAGACTAGAAAGTTATTCCAATCTTAATTCAATTATCTCTTTGACTTTCCAAAATGTCTTCACAATACCATCCCTCTATACCACAATGACTAAAATTTTAGTCTGTAAGGAATTGATCATTTTCTTTTGCACTCCATCCCTATCATTAAGGATATTATATGTCTTTCCAATAGAATCTAGCTCGAGCTCAATAGCATCAATTTTTTCTCTGTAGTTTCCAATAGTAGTAGGCCACTAAAGACAATACCTATACATACTATTTATGCTTTTGATGCATGTATTTAATTCATTTATGCTCTTATTCAATCTCTTTTGTGCATTTTTGCATATTTCTTCCATAGCCAATTGAATATCATCTTTTTCTTCTATTTCCCCAGGTGAGAGTGCCTTTAGTCTGTCTTCAATCTACTCAATCAATACTTCCGGTAAAAAAAATTCAACTCGCTCAAATCAATATCATTATGAATTATATAAATAGTCAAGGCATCTGTGATCTCATCCTAGTCATATGTTGGTTGTGACAACCAAACATCTCCAATCTTCTTTAGTCCATCAAATTGCTCAAGAATCTTCAGTACCTTTTCTTTGGTAAAATCTTCTTCATCATCATCCATTGATACCAGATCAAATGCTTATGTATTTTTGGCTTCCTTTTCTTCTTTCTTCTCCTCTGACTTCAGTTTACTTATTTACAAAGGGGGACTTGAACTGATTCTTCTTGCTTTCCACTTTCTGGAGGAGGATCCTACCTCAGACATCCCAACCAGACTGGAAGCCATACCAGAACTCCATACATTTATTTTGACTACAAAGTATTCTTTACAAATATTTTCCTTCCTTGCTAAACATTCCAAGTATCGGTAGACCTACTTCCCAACTGATACTACTAACTTCCACACAACATTCTCTTTCAATGGTAACGACTTCAGAAAATACATCATTAGACATATAAACAAAGACCCAAAATCGAAAGGGTAATTGTCATTCTCTTTCATAGTAATGTTCTCCATTAATTGATTCCTCAATAACTCACATAAATCAAAATCCTCATTCTTTTCAACCATTTGATGTGCAACGTAAATGACAATCGTCGAAGTAGAGCCTTCCCTATTTCTAAAATAAATCTTACATGAAATTCCATATGCCACATACCTTATCACCAGGTTGATTATAGCATTAATTAAAAGTGCCCTTTGGCCTCCTGTCACTCCAAATAGGGCTTCGACCTCTTTTTTCTTCATTGAATTCTTTACTGGAATAGGTCCATTATTACATAGCCCTGTAATTGCTAGAATTGATTCCTTTGTAATCTTGTAGGATTTTTTGAAGATCATTTGATCACATTAAATTCTTCTTAGGACAAACTGAACAGTGTCTACATTCAAAAAGTATGGAAATTCGCTCCAAATGTCTAAGCCCTTGTGCCCTAGATTCTTAACCTTTTGGGTTTTCTCAACTGAAAGCAAACCTTCGAAACTTCAAATCCTTTCATGGTTAAATAATTCATCAATCTGTAACTTACCTAATTTCTGCAATTCATTGTTGTGCAGATCAAATACCACCATTACCAAATGAAAAAGAATGACCACTCAACTTCCTTATATAACTTGTCACTTTTAGGGTTTCTTCAAAAAGGAAATGACATCATCATTAGTACTCTACTCTATTAGTGCCTTCCCCTCAGCTGAAGATGCTAGATCAATTTTCAAATGATGAATCCTTTGATACAACAGACTCATTTTCAAAATCTTCCTTTTCCTCCAATTTATGGTTCTTTTCTTGAATTCACTTGATTTACTCTAATTTTGCATTTATTCCCTTTAAGTTGCCAACAACTTTATCAGAAACACTGTAAACCAAGAAGTGCTCCACAAATTTCTTGATTTGCATCTTTTCTACTAGAATTTTCTCCAATGCCTTCAAACTAGAGATTCACTTTACTTATCCTTGTGTCATCATATGACACCTCATATATCGGGGGCTTGTTAGATTTTTCTATGAATGCTCCCCCTGAAACCACTATTGGGTTCAATTCTTGGAAGAGGTATCTACACCAGATTCAAATACATGATTATTTGATTCATATTTGTTTTTAGGGTCTTCCTTCTTTCTCCATATTTTTGTCATTTGTTTCCACACTTCTTCAGGATCACCTTGTTCATAGGCATGTTTTTCTATTCTGGATTAGGTTTCTTCCTAACCTTGCTCCTACAAAATTTTGAGATATGTCTTGGTTTGTTGCACATGTATCACATAACATATCCATGATCAAAAGAGTTTGTATTCATCCTTGACCTACACTAATTATCCTTGTGTCCAAAGATGTTGCATGTGTAATAGTAGCCTTGATAAGATTGAATCCTTCTACTAGTATTAGATCTGTTCATCACCATTTGGCTCCTACATTCAGTAGCTCTGTGTACAAACTTGTTGCAAACATAGCATTGTACGACAAAGAATCCAACATTCTAACTCATTCTATTCTAATTTAACTTATTTCTACAATTTGTTGCTCTATGTTTGAATTTATTGCATGAGAAACAAAAACCATTAAAATATGGGTTCCTTTGAGCATTAGGTTTTCAAATAGGAATCCTTCTGGTATTGATTCTCTAGTTCTTATTTTGATAAACTATATTACCTTGAAATTTCCTTTGATTGTGCACTTTGTTGAGAATTGGTTTATTCTTTGAGCTTTTTCTTTCTTCAAGCCTAGACAACCTTTATCCTTTGCAGGTTTTTGAGATAAAATCAACTCATCAAGCATTGTAGAAATTTTCTTGAACCTTTCTTCATGTGCTTTCACTTTTTCCAAATCAGTTCTTAGTACTACTACTTCTTGTTCAAGCTTATCACATTTTTTTGTCTTCTGATTGATAATCTCTTTTAATCCTCCTTCCTCTATCTTGCTTTGTTTAATTTCCAATTTTAGACTCTCTTCCATTCTTTTGATTTCTTCAAGTTCCATTCTTAGACTCTCCATAGTCTCCTTTGCTTCCTTTAGTTCCTGGTTAACTTCTTTATGTTTCAACTTGAACTTCTGAATTTGATTCCTTAGTTTCTAAATGCATTCATATGCTTGCTTGACATTTTGTTTTAGATCTCCACTTTCAGACTTTTTATTCTTTGTTCTTTGTTCTTCATCCAAGTCAAATCCCTTCATCATTTTGTTCAGACTACCAAGATCTCCTTCGAGCTGTTAAACTCATTCCAAAGGACTGAGCTTTGATACCAATTGTTGAATATGACAACTAAGAGGAGGGGTGAATCAGTTGTCACATAATTAAACCTTTAACCAGTTACCAGAACAAATACTTAAAACTGCTTAAATGATTAATCTTCAAATTCCAATGTGGAAACTCAAATCCAACACATAAACAAAATAACACTAGATTTATGTGGAAAACCCAATAAGGGAAAAACCATAGTGAGGATTAACTCACACTATAGAGAATATCAAAACTAATTACAAAAAGGCTCACTACCTGAAACAAGGACACACTCTCTAGAATAAGGACTCACTATCCAACAAGGCTACAACCCAGAGATACAAAAGATGGCTAACCACCAAGCTACAAGGATGGTGGCTTACTACCACAAGGTTGAATTGATAGGATACACCTTTAATGTACAGGGTTTAGTTCCAATGAAGCTTAGAATATGAACTATTGTCTCACACAATAGTTGCTCAACAAAACTACATTGATCCACAATTGATAAAGCACTTAGGCTCAGATCTTCACATACCCCTTTAAAAAAATTTCACACTTATCCATACCTTCATACTTCATCTTTCACTATTCTCTTCATCTCATTCCTCAAAACATCTTATATGTACAAGTATATCTTTATTCATCAATTAGGTCAACCTAATTGGATGAAAATAAAAATAACCAAAACTTTCTTTGTCGACACCATATATGATTTAACCATTTTATCCATGTCTAGTGCATTATATCAAGTTGGCTAAGCTCTATAAAAAACATCCCCATAATATATGTTAGGTCAGCCAAGACTAGGACCAAAACATAAGAGCTTCAAATAGTCAAACAACTTCCAGAAATGATGTAACATTAGATTCTCATTTGTCATTGATAACTTGTTGCTCCCTACACAAAACTTCTCAAGATTTTGAATATAGTTTTCTAAGTGAATCATAATGACATAGTTAAGATATCAGATTCATAACTTGTCTTGTGGTAGAATCTAGACCCAAAAACCAATGCATCAGATCACAAATAAAGAATATATTCGATAGGGAATAGCCTCCAGTAAACATTTCATACATATGGTACTGTCTTGACATCAATGACAACCATTTGATGCAACCCTATATTCAATAGAATGTTCATGTAGCTTAAAATACATGTTGAGTTTAGATTTTCATGCACCTCATGTTATGGGAAAAATACAATGGTGAAATTTGCATACCCTTGCTAATTCCCAATTAGCTATGGACCCATTTTAGATACATAATCATGCCAATTCTTAGTTAGTTACATATCAATAAGTGGCACACTATGTACTATGTTTAGTTGATACTCCATGTACTATCTAGGGTGATCCCACAATAGTGGTTTACAATTTTTGGTCAAACTGGACATTGAAATAATTTTTTTTAACTAAATCTTCACTTTTGGGCACCTATAGTGGCTAAATCGTGAGGAATTTGAAGATGATGCAAAATAGATTTTTGTGACATTTTTTCTATAGATTCTAAATATATTTTTTTCAAAATTTTTGGAATCAGTTAGTACTTCTTTTCCATCTCCCTCGAAACTATTTTTTTTGAGAAACAACATTTTAAAAATTGCCTCCTCTATAACATAATTTTTTTTTCCATGAAGGTTAAAATTCTAATTATTTGAATTTAGATTTGTAACTCGATATCTAGTGCTTCCACTTGGTTGATATGTTTTATTGATTTTTTTTCTTTAAATCAAGTCAAAACCAATTACAATTCTAGGACAGAGTCGTCCATAACATAATTTTTTGTATGTATCAAAATTCTTTTTTGGTTGGATCAAGGACTTCAAATCTCTGTTTACAAGATATTGTGTGCATCCTTGAGAAGATAAAAATATCTAGTGCACTCATATTTTCTCAAATTTTTTTTTTACAATCTTCTACATGTGTAGAACAAAGAGTTTGATTTTTGGTGAAAAAACCTACATTGACAAGAAATAAAAATTAAATATAATAATAAAATTAAATTTATTTAAAATTGTACTTTTAGAAGCTTATAATAAGGATTCTTACAAAAAATAAAATTTTAAATGAATTCATTTGATCCCCCAAAAGGTAAATAAAAAGTTGTTTTTTATCAACATTTTGATAGGTGTAAAGGAGACTCCGTTCTAGGTATGGTTTAAAACTAGCAGGGTTCTATCCAAGGGGGTTTGATCTAAGGTAGTTTGATCAAACCCTCTTCAATTGGAATGCTTTAAATGAAACTTTTAAGGGCTTAAATTATTATATTTTCTAAAAATATGTGATTTCAACAAAAATTAGAATCTCCCAGAAATTGTAAACTAGCTTTGTGGGATCACCCTCCATCCTTCTTTCTTTTTTTATATGCATTCCCATATTCACCATTTATTGAATCTATTTTTGAACACACTGGTATATTCAATCCATACATCAAACTAATTATTATTTTCCCTACATGATCTTATTAATGCAAGGTATAAGATTGACCAAAGCTTTTCTAACTTTTAACATACATAAATAAAAAACTTCTAATTCAAATATTTAAAAATTCAAGTTATAATTTTCCCAATTTTCACAGTCATTGGACAACTTGACACATTTTATAGAACCATGGCCTGATATTTAAATTTGCTCAATTTATAATTGATTCATATGATGGCCGTCATGGTACGACCTTACATAAAATTTGACTTGGAGCTTAAGAATACATTTGCATTTAAAATCATATAGGTCATCTACATATTGATTCATGTAGCCTTTGGAGTATTCTCTCATAACTGTGAAGTTAGTTGTATAAGGAGTTTCTAGGAGAACTTTTGACCAGTGATCCAAGAGTCTTCTAAGATGTCTTTAAATGCTACCTTTGATACATGTAGACAGGAAGATGAAAGTAAAACAATTTTTTTACTCCATCCTTTGTCAAATCATTTTCATGAAATATAGTTTAGAATCACACTCCCTGTGTTTAAACCATGAGGCTCCAAGATTGAATCACATTTATTTCATTTGTTTTACTTTGTCATAATCATCACGCATATGAGCACTAAATTTACACCATAACAACTAGATTCTATCGCATTATCAACATAGTTTATTCGCTCTATTCCCAAACTAATTATATTATAATGCTATATTTATATATTAAAATAATATTCACTTTTATTGAATCAACTTCCCAAATATATTCTTTAATTAATTATGCCTTTAATTACCTTATTAATTATTAATCTAGACTATTGACGAAAGGGGATTTTATTTTAATAACATTTTGTTTCCATACCCATGATGTTAGTATGATTTTGAAAAACTTTGTGATTTTTATATCATCAATGTTTCGGATCATACTCCATGATCCATCATCAGGATGATCAATAGAAGAGAGAGAATGAAAAAGAGCAAGCAGACTTGGATATAAAGGAGAGGGGGAGAGGGGGGGTTTGGGAAGGTTGAGAGGCACACTCCCCAAAAAACAAAACATATATATATATATAAATAAGAAACAACAAAAACATAAGTATATATCTAAAATATATATACAAAGGAAAATGAAAAATATAAGGAAGAAACAAAAAAAATAAAAATATATATATATATAAGAAATTAAAGGACAAATGAAACTAAATAAATGATTAAATAAATAAAAATTAACTAAATAAAATACAAATATAATAATGGATAAAAGGAAACAAATTTAACAACAAAAAACCAATTAAGATAATAAATTGTAAAGGAGAATTAAAAGAAAAAGACTAAATAAGAATAGCCCAAAAAATATAAAAGAGTAAAGGAACCAAGTAGAAAAATGAAAGCAACCAAATGATGAAAAATAAAATAACATAAGAAAATAAAACAAAATGAAAGTAAAAAAAAAAGGGGATTGATAAAATTAAAATAAATGAAAAGTAAATAATAAATAAATAAATAAAAAGAGCAATTCATTAAACACACACATACAACAGGAGACATGGAGAGGAGGAGAAGAGGAGGAGAAAGAGGAGAGAGGAGAGAGAGAGAAAGAGAGAGATCCAACAAACATAAATAAGGAGGAAAGATGGAAATGAAATGGAATGAAGGAGGAAATGGAAGGAAGAAGGATGGATTGGGAGGAACTTAGGAGTTCTAAACCTCCATCCCGGTTGAGGTTGGAAGGGTGATTGTGGATTTCAATGGCCTCTTTAAGTTTTCTCTTAAAGAAGTTATCTTCTGTGAACAGGATTTTGGTGTTTTCTAAAGCAATGTGATGCTTCGTCTTAGTAGAGTGTTCAACTAGAGCAGATTTAGAGATTCAGTTGTGCCTTAGGTCAGCACAATGCTCTTTGATTCTTGTGTTGAAGGAACGACCTGTTTCCCCAATGTAGGGAATGCCACATGAACACATCACTGTATAGACACCGGATTTGAGGAAATGTTCTAAGGGGTCTTTGGAGGAAGGGATGTGATTTCTAACAGTGCAAAAAGGTTTGAAAGTGCAATTGATACCCTTTTTGAGAAGGATTTTGGCAATTTTGTTAGAGATACCCTCAACATAGGGGAGGGTCGCCAGAGGAAGGGAAGGAGGGGGATTGGGGATGGGCTTGAGGGTGAGCCTAGCCTTGGCTTGGTTGATTGCCCTGTTGATCTGCTTCTTTCCGTATCCATTCAAAGAGAAGACATGGATAAGGTGGGCCAATTCTTGGTCAAGGTGCTCTTTATCACAAATTAAGAGAGCTCTATTAACCAAGGTTTTGAGGACCCCCGCTTTTTGGCTAGGATGATAGTGAGAGGAAGAGTGAAGATAAAGGTCAGTGTGGGTGGATTTTCGAAAGATGGAATGAGATAAAGAACCATCTGCATTCTTGATGAGAAGAACGTCTAGGAAAGGTAGTTGGTTGTAAGTTTCAATTTCCTTGGTGATAGAGATCTGAGGAGATAAGTTGTTTAAGTGGGAATGGAATTCTTAAAGCTTCTCTCGACCATGGGACCAACATATGTTGGTGTCATCTACATAACGTTTCCACCATTTAGGTTTGAAGGGAAACGGATGGAGGGTGACATCTTCAAAGTGCTCCATGTAAAGGTTGGCCACAATGGGAGAAAGAGGAGAGCCCATAGCAACTCCATCCACTTGTTCATAAATGACACCTTGGAAGGAAAAGAAGGTAGATCTGAGACATAACTCAACTAAGGAAGCAATTTCAAAGCTTTCCTTTTGTTTGATAAGCTCAATTGAGTCATGTAAGGGGACTTTGGTGAAGAGAGAAACGACATCAAAGCTAACAAGAATATCATTTACATCAAGTTTTTTATCTTTGATGAAATCCACGAAATGGGAAGAATTTTTGACGAAGGAACTTGAATTTTCGATGAGAGAAGAGATAAGTTTGGCAAGATGGGAGGCCAATCTGTAAGTAGGGGAGTTAATAGTATCAACTATGGGTCGGAGGGGGGTACCTACTTTATGGATTTTAGGAACCCCATAGATACAAGGAGTCACCTCTTTGGAAGGGGTGAGCCATTTTTTGGTGGCATCATCAAAGGACGACCTCGAAATGGTAGCTTTAATATTTTTTAACAATTTGGAGGTGGGATTGGAATCAAGGATCTTGTAGTTGTTAGTATCTGATAAGAGGGTGTGCATCTTGGACAAGTAATCTCGCTTGTTCATGATCACAATAGCATTTCCTTTATCAGCCTTAGAGATGACAAGGTCATAATTGCTTAAAAGACTCTTGAAGGCGAGGATCTCGGATCTAGGGATGTTGCGCTTGGGGGGTTTAGCATGCCTAAGGGCAATAGCGCAATCCTGATGGACCTCTTCGGAAACATCATTAGAGAGAGATTGGATGGCCTTTTCAATTTCAATGAGGAAATCCATAAAGGGAATACGGTGAGGGGAGATAGCAAAGCCCATGCCTCTTTTTAGAAAGTTGAAAGCAAGGGGGCTCAGGCAAGTGTCAGAAAGGTTAATGACCAACTTTTTTCCCAATCGTGAACGATTTGAAGGTTATTGGTATTACCCTTGGAGCTGCCCGCTAAGGTAGAAGGGATGCCTAGGTGCACGGAAGGAGGAGGGAAGCGGGGGAGGTATGAAGAATTCATGAGGGGAGAGGAATGAACGGGACAGGTGAATGATGAGGCACGCAAAGGTGAAAGGTGGCGAGCAAGGCCAGAATACTAAAATGGAAATACCTAAGATTATTTAATGCTATAACTAATAAATAAATATAACAAAATAAATAATATATTAAAAAACTATCAATTTTCCACGTTATTCCAGGTACAATTAAAATTGACCTACACTAATAATGATTCTATATTTCAAATTTCATGGAGAATAATTTGGAAACCCTTTTATTTTTCAATTATTGATTGATGGATGACCAACATGCTCTTCTCCATTTAGACCAATCATCGATATGCTCTTCCTCGATATAGAAAAGCAGAAGAGAAAAAACAATAAAAGACCAAATGGATATCTCTTTCATTCAGACAGAACACCTTTAAATACTATTTAATTATAAGGCATTTGTAAAAGGGAATAACAATGATGTTTGAAAAAACCAACTCCAACAATCTCTACGCTCGTGAATTTAGCTCAAGAAAACGGGCTGAATGGTGGAATAAAGTTGTTTTAATCGTGCCATCTAATCACTTCACGTGCTTACAGGAGCCCACTTCAAAAGATCATCTCTGTTACATTTGCGGTTCACAAATAAAATAATACTTCATTCACGCGCTTACGAAAGCCCACTTAAAAAGATCGGTTCATAAATAAAATAATACTTCATTCAACACTGGTTTAAAATTTGACTGTGAAGCTTTCATGAAATTCTCTTTGGGTCAGTTTGTTCATGGGTTTTGGGTACTCTGTTTGTAGATTTGGTCTATGGGTCAGGCTGAAGTGACCTCACTTGATTAAGACTAATTAAAAATTCCTGTATTACAATAGACAAATTGGAGCACTGTATTCTTGATCTAAAACTGACACGTTTCATTATTCTGGCCATGCATATAAGTAGATGGTACGGGACTCATACACCACATAGCCAAGCCAAGAGCATTCACCTCACAACTGTAAGCTTGTTTGGTTACTCTGCTCTGTATATTATAAAGGATTAATCATGTCGAGATCAATAAAGCCATTGAAACTATGTGGAGTGATTGGAGATGTTTTGGACTTGTTTACTCCAACGATAAAGATGAATGTGGTGTACGAGAGAAACATAGAGGTCAACAATGGCTTCGAGCTATTGCCGTCCACTGTTGTATCTCCCCCTCAAGTTAATGTTCTCGACGGGGATCTGCGCACTTATTTCACCTTGGTAAGAATGATTTTAAATTTTGGGTTTTTCTTTTAAATGCTTTCGGAAATGTCTTCGTTGTTTAACATGTATTGCTCTGTGCACAGATCATGACAGACCCAGATGCCCCTAGTCCCAGCGACCCTGTTGGACGCGAGTATCTCCACTGGTATGCTCACATAATCATGGAGTTTGGTATACAATCAGCATATTTTCTATGACATATAAGCTCAGGGAATATATGGTGTGTTCAAAATGTGCAGGATAGTGACTGATATCCCCGGGACACTCTCTAATTCTTGTGGTGAGCATCCCATGCTTTCATTTCAGACAAAATTTGCATTCCTGTATGTTTGTACTGAAAATAGTAAAGTTATCTGTTTAGTATCCGGTTTACATTCACAACTTGTTAGGGGTAGGGTCTTATGTCGCTGTTTAGCTTATTTTGACTAATATTTACTGTTATTTGTTAAGTTTGGTCTCATGAATACTTTAAGCAGTCATTTTAAAGTTGTATGAGTAGTATTAATAATAATTTGTGTTGTTGAGATTTGGAGGAAAAAATTAGAAGCAAATATTAAAAAGGAGGGAAAGAAATTTCTGGAGCCACTCACACGGCATATGCTTTGCTACTTATTTTTAGCTCTTTTTTTGCTACGGCTTAATTTCAACTATTAAACAGCTGCTCAATTAAAATAGAGAAAGTTGAAATTATTCTTTTCTTATAATTAAAAATTTGCATGGAAACACTTCAACTACTCAAATTTAAACATAAAACACACTTAAACAACATGAAACATGAAGGTAATTGGTTGTTTAAACATGAGGGTAATTGTTTATGTGGGAATGATTCTGTGCTAATCATGTGGGGAATGCTTCTCCTCTCAAAACAACTACACATTAAGCACAATATGCTAACTATTAAAGTCTTGTTTACATACAGGTCGAGAACTAGTGTGCTATGAGAATCCAAGGCCGATGGTTGGAATCCATCGTTATGTGTTGGCATTGTTTGAGCAAAAGGGGAAGGGAACAGTTGATCCTCCTCCATCGCGCCACCAGTTCAACACCAGGCAATTTGCAGAGAGTAATGAACTGGGATTGCCCGTTGCAGCTGTATACTTCAATGCCCAAAGAGAGACTGCCGCTCGAAGGCGTTGAAATCTTATCTTCAATCTCTACTATCTTATTTCACTTCCTTTGTGTGCAAAAAAGCAGTTGAGATTAGACTCCGAGACCGCTGTTTCATAAGTTGGCCATCGACTTAATGACTGCTTTATCTATACGCATTCAAAGCTGACAGACTTTATCAGAAACACAACGTACCAAATAGTTATGATCTTCCCATGTAAACTTTTATTCGCCTTAGCCTTCGCTATCTTTTCTTTCCAGAGATTTATTCTGCTCTGTACAGGCTGTGGGTTTTTCCTTCTCTTACAAGTTCTTGTCTTATAAATCAATAAAGTTTGGTTTCTACTTTTCTTTTGTTTGTTAGTGTGAATTCTGACATGAATAGAAGTGGAAGAGAAATTCTGATTCGTCCACTAGGAGAGAAAGCAACGGAGAGAAGTGGAGGAGAAATTAAACCTTGAGGCACTTGCTATTTGCTTTATAAATTTCCTCAAACCATAATCATTTGGCTAACAAAGCGACGTTAATTAGTGATTGGTTGGACCGAATCTATATCGTTCAGACACAACTTACAGGCACTTACGTACTTTCTTTTTCTCTTCTTACCACCACATACTAAGATCCCGTTGGGCCCCTTCAAAGCTAAATATATAGCCTTTTAATAACAAGTGCTGCGTTGAATCTGTAGTCTGTTCCAAAATTGTCAGTAATCTTTTGATATAGAATAATAGGGAGAGGATCCAGTAGTTTAGCATCTGGTAATTTTATTGAATAATAAAATATTTCAGATAGAAAAAATAAAAATGCAGCAAATAAAGATACTAATATTTTGTATATTACCAACAGACAAATTATATAACAGCTTGTTTGTTTCTTCTTGCTGTACAATGGTAGAATAACTGTTGTATTTAGAAGAATCTAGAATGGCTAATAAAAGTCTCTAAAGAGAAAAATCTAGAAAGAAATGGATGTTTACATATGCTGGAATGTTCCACAGGTTGGAATGTTCAGAAGATTAAATATTATCTCCAATTTTGAATTCTTTTTGATACATTCTATAAATAAACATTATCTCTAACACCCCCTGTAATGTTTATTTAGAGAAGATGATCAGAATAATTATATAGCAACTTCTTTGAGATGTAACAAGTCTTGAAGTTTGACAAAATTTACTATAGGCAATGCTTGTAAATATGTCAGCAATTTGATTTTCTATTCCACAAAACATTAACTCCACCACTTTCTTTTCAATCAAGTCACAAAGAAGGTGGTGATGTACTTCTCTGTATTTGGATCTAGCATGATATACAAGTTTTTTGTTTAGCTTGATAGTGCTTTGATTATCACAAAATATAATATTCAAACTTGTGGTTGTGTTTCTTTAAGTAGTCTTCTAAGCCAAAATGTTTTTTGAGATGAATTAGACAAACCAATATATTTAGCTTATGTGGATGATAGTGGCATTGTTCATGGCTTCTTATTTCTCCATGAAATTGGTCCTGAGCCAAGACAAAAGATATATCCAGAAGTTGATTTTTTATCATCAATGTCATTGCATATAATCTAAATCTAAATACTCTACTAGAGCAGGCTCTGCTCCTAATTTGTATTCAATTCCAAATTGATAAGTACCTTAAATGTATTTTAGTATTCTTTTAGTTGCTTCCCAATGCTCAATGTGTGGATCTACCATGTATCTAGATATATTCCTAATTGCATATGCAATATGTAGTCTAGTTATAGTGAGATACAAGAGACTTCCAACAAATTGTCTATATAGTTTTCAATCCACCTTCTTTTGAGTGAAGTTAGCACTCAATTATAATTCTACTTCACATGTTGTACTAGATGGTTTACACTCAATCATATTAATTTTTCTCAATATATCAAGAACATATTTGGTTTGAGAAAGCATGATCCTTCCTTCTTCTTGTCATCCTTGCATAACCAAAAAATAGTGCATCGAACCTAGATCAATTATTTCAAAAGCTTTTTTGAGTTTATCCTTGGTTTTAACAATGTATCACGTGTGATCTATTGTAATGATTAAATCATCTACATATAGTACAATAATACAATTTTATCATCACTATGCTTTACATATACATTTGGATCAAAATTTCTTCTTTTAAATCACCATGTAGAAATGCACTTTTTCACATCCATTTGATAAATTTTCCAACCAAAAAATAAAATTAAAGAAACTATTGTATGAATGGAAGTCATTTAAGTGACTGAAGTAAAGGATTCAACATATTCAATACCTTCTATTTGTGAGAAATCTCTAACCACTAGCCTTGCCTTGTATTTTTCAATAGCTTCATCTGGTGTGAAATTTATTTTGTAGGTCTACTTGTAATGAACCAATCTTACCTTTTGGAAGAGTTGTCAATTCCAAAGTTTCATTTTTTATCAAATAGTTGTACTCATCTTGTGTAGTTGCTTCCCATTCATCTTTTCCTTTTGCTTCCTCAAATTACACATTCCTTTTGATATTTACATCCCATATTTTAGGATTATGCAACCTATATCCTTTTGATTCCTCCATATACCCAATTATTATGTACTTATCACTCTTCCTATCTAGCTCATTCCTTTTTTTATCAAGAATGTGAGCAAAGGAAATACATCGAAAGCCTAAAAAATTAGACATTGTTGTCTTTCTACCACTCTATGCCTCTTCTAATGTTGTGTTCATAACTACCTTAGTAGGTGTTCTATTCAAAATATATACTACAATATGAATTGATTCAACCCAAAATTTAGCTTTCATATTTCTTGAGTGTAACATGCATCTAACCATTTTTATGATAGTTCTATTCTTTCTTTCTATAAATTTATTTTGTTTGGGTGAGTAGGAAATAGTTGGTTCCTTCTTTATACCATGTCATTCATATTTTCAATACCTCT